>JAJHZJ010000167.1:0-35000 GCA_023548195.1 Bettongia penicillata ogilbyi | reverse complement strand
CACGGCTCCAACATCCTGCCCTCATGCCCATTAAATCAGCAAAAATGTTTAAAGGTGGCAACTGTCAAGACTGGCAGCTCAAGGAAGCAGTCTAATTCTTTCCATCTAGAGCTGCACAACTGTTGGTGCCCTGCAGGCTGCTGATGCCACCACCAGGACCAGATCCTGAAGATGGCACTGAGAGGAAGAAGAGACCTGAGCACACATAAACATTCAGTCACCTCATTTATGAGATCCAAAAAGTGGAAGAGCCCCATGTGCGACATGTGAGAATGCTCTGTGGTGCCCGTGAACCAGTGAGTTCCTAAAAGGAACACCTTGAGTCCACTAGAGAGAGAAAACAAACATTTACCTGGTGCTCACGATGTGCCAGGCACTGGGCCAAGTGCTGGGGATGCAAAGAGAGGCAAAAAGCAAACAGCCCTGCTCAAAAGGAGCTCACCTTCCCAACAAAAGATAAAGATGGGATGAAGCAGGGGCAGTCATGGAGGGTGGGCACCAGGGTCCAAGAGCGAGGGGGAGGCTTGAAGCAGATAGTAAAAGAAGGTGCTGAGCTTGGCGGTTTCTAAGCTGAGGAAGGGAAGTATGCATCCAGTTTGGGCAACATCTAAATTCTGGTGCCCTGGGCCAAAGCACCACTTGCCCCCTCCTTGTGATGTCTCCAAAGCTCTGTGATCCCTGAAGACCACAAAGGCCATTGATTCAGAGGAAGGGTGCTTAAGGAAACTGAGAGATGATGCATTAGGCCTGACCCATCCTTCTCTCTCCCTCACACACGTGTGCACACACACATATGTGCACATACATATGCACACGCACATACATACACACATGGCACATTTTCAGACATCACCTAAGATAGGTCACCAAGCATTCACCAAAGGGCTCCCTCTATGTGAGGTACGGACCCTTCCCTGCCCTCCAGCAGCTCATAGTGTGCCAGGGAGAGGGCAGGCAGTGCCTGAGCTGAGGTGCATGTCCATGGGTACAGGAGGAGGAGGGGGTCTGCCATCTTACCTGAAGGCCCCGTCCTGTGGTTATATTGGCCCACCTGGTGTATGCTCTGTTGTAGCAGGCTCAGGCACTCTCCGAGACAGCTGAGGGTAGCAGCTGAGGTAGCTTTGAGCAGCAGCAGGTCCTGATCCAAGGCCGTGAGTGGGCCCGAGCCCGGCAAGGCCTCAATGGCTCGTACGAGGGTTTTCTGCTGCCCTTCTGCCTGGCTCATCATCTATGAAGAGGTCAGAAAACACAAACAATGGATCAGAGCCGGCCCAGAAAACATGGAGACAGTGGTGATGGCAGATGCCAGTTTTTTCCCTCCATTCCAGCTAGGGACCCAGAATCCAAAACTGAGAAGGACCAAGGTAGGTGGCTGCCAGATTTCTCCATGCCCTGAGAGTGGGAAATGGGGCATTAATCCCAGTAACTAGCCAGAATTATAAGAAAATAATCACAATATTGACATCTGGCATTTATAAAGTGTTTTAAAGGTTGCTTTAAAGCAGCCCTGCCAGGTGGGTCCGAGTATCATCCTTATTTTTATACATGGGGAAACTGCCCTGATGTTCTAGAACCAGAGGGTAAAATAGAAATTGAAAAAATTCACCAATCGCCTCTGGAAAGAGATCCTAAAAGGAATATTGTATCCAAATTTCAGAGTTCCTTGGTCAAGGAAAAAATACTGCAAGCAGCTAGAAAGAAATAATTCGAGTATTGGGGAAATACAATCAGGATAACACAAGATCTAGCAGCTTCTACATGAAGGCACTGAAGGGCTTGGAATAAGATATTCCAGAAGTCGAAGGAACTCGGATTAAAACCAAGAATCACCTACCCAGCAAAACTGAGTATAATACTTCAGGGGAAAAAATGATCCTTCAATGAAATAGAGGACTTCCAAGCTTACAAGTCAAGACTATCTCCGTGGCCTTGGCCACAATGTCACTTAACGCTTGGTAAAGGGGTTGACTTGACCTTCACAGTCCCTTCTGCCCTAGGTGAGGCCTGTACTGTCTACACCATCTCTGACCATGGCGGGAGGGAGGGTGTAAGGAGGAACATCCTACCCCAATCCCAAAAAAGCCCATTCAGTCTGGGGGCAGCTCAACTGGAAAGTTTTTCCTAACATCTGCCTCCCACTGCCCTTCTTTCTACCGTGACAGCCCTCAAGACACTTGGAGAGAGGTGCCTAGACCCCCTCCCCAAGTCTCCTTTTGTTCCCCCAGAGCACGTCTGCAGCCTCACCATTCTCAGACTAAAATGCTAGGAACCCATCATGTGCATACACAGCTCAGGAGACATCCAAGGGTGCACCCTGGGCATTCCAGCTGGAAGCTTCTGTTTTCAGGTCAAGTATCCCGAGAGTTCAAAAACTGTTGACTCCCTCATTTAAACACAAATATATTTCTAAAAACTCCTCACTTTTGATAGCAATGATGGAAAACCAAAGCAAAATAGGCCACGAGGGCCTCTCTTTTCCTCAAATTAACTCCACTGCGATTCCTCTGCCTCTGCTTCTTTACCCAAGATGAATCACCAAGACACTCACCTGGTAAAATATTTACAGGCTACTGAATCTGTTTTCTTGTTTAAATAGTGGCTGTTTGGAAAAACACTGCATCCTTCTTTGTATAACACTGATCAGGGAAGAGGAAAAAGGCCATTTCTGCATTTCTGCTTTTTGACTAGATTGATGACACCCGCCTCTTATGTTCAGTAGAACGTGAACTCCTGGAGTATCAGCAGCACTCGGAACAAGTCCTGGCACACACGTGTACGTGCACACACACACACACACACACACACACACACTCAGTAGGCATTTAGGGGTTAATAATAACGATGATGTTTTGTGGAGTTATTCTTTGGTGCTTTCTTGGCAAAGATATTGGAATGGTTTGTTGATGGTGATGAAGATAACGATGATGATAAACAAGTGCCTTAAATCCTAACGACTGACCTACCCATCCTGAGACTGGCAATTCCAATCTCCTTAGTATATTGAATCTCAAAATGTTTGTATAAAAGGCTATTAGGTTATTTTTTTTTTGTTCTGCTGATGATTTCATCTTTTACAAGGTGAAGGAAGCAATGCAGAGGATTGCCTTTCTGACCAAGAAGACAGAAAGATGAGCCTTGTTCGGCTTGACCCTAGGGAGGCAGAACTTACAGGGACACAGAGCCCAGCTCAAGGCAAGGAAAAGTTTCTTAATAATGACTGCTATCTAAATATAGAATACACAGCTGGAAGAAGGAGTGAGCTTCCTGTCACCAGAGGTCTGCAAGTGGAACCTGAAGACTAGTGGTCAGAGATGGTATAGACAGTACAGGCCTCACCCAGGGCGGAAGGGACTGTGAGGGTCAAGTCAACCCCTTCACCTTAAAGAAATTGAGGCCCAGAAGAGTTAAGTGACCTTGTGGCCAAGGTCACGGAGATAGTCCTGACTTGTATGGGAGATGGCAGAGACAGACAGAGATGTGACCTTCCTTCCGATCTGATTGCTCACACTAATTTTGTCACACGGATGAAAACAAAAGAAGAGGAAATAAAACATCCTGCACTTTAGGAATCAACGGCTGAAAAGCTTTTAACTGTGTGTAATGTGTCTCTGAGAACGAGGCCCCATCAACACCACGTTGGGGGTCGCCTCTTCTCACTTAACCTCCACTGATGAGGCAGGTGCCTCTGAGAATGAGGATCCAGAATTATTGCACACGAGATGCTGGACAGGGTTAGAGACGGCTGCACTTTTTAAATACCAGGAGCCAGTCCTGAATACTAATACGCTAGCTAACCTGAGACGCAAGACACAAAGGACAAATAAATTCATTTAGAAAGAACAGTCGATCTGATTTGTTTCTCTGTCCTCCTCCACCCACAATGGTAGAAGCAGACCAAATGTACACCGTGCTCAGGCCTCACAATGGTGTTTGGGGGAGAAGGGAGCAGAAGAGACTTTCTACAGATGAAGTGACAGATGCTCTCACTGGGGTTCCTGGCCAACAAGGGTGTACCAATGGCCTTTCCTCCATGGAACTGAGGGCCCTGAATTGGCACCTGAACCAAGGAACCTTTAGCAGGTTTTCTAAATTTGCTGCTGATCCCCAAAGACCAGAGTTGTTCCAAGGACACTCATTTACTGGGTGGACCTGAGAACCATGCCTACCACTCTAAGAAAAGCTCTGGAAGATTTACACAAGAAAAGTTCATATGTTCTCACACCCTGTGATTCAGAGAGCTTTAACTCAAAGACAAATGACATTTACACAAGTGTGCAACGTATCGTAACGTATCTGAGTCTCACAAAACTCCTGTGAGGAAAGTACTGCTGTTATTAATATGCCTTTATTTTTTTCACGGATAAGGAAACAGGTTAAGGACAATTTGCCCAAGGACACACATCCAGCAAGTAAGCTTCATCATTATCTAACTAATGTGGAGAAAATGTTAATAATGCCAAATAAACCTTTAAAAACACTAAACTTGTAAAGTACCATTGTTAACTATTATTAAAGTTTCTATGGTTGGGGATGGTGGTCACTTGTTCTCTCAATGGCCTCCAATGATAGGGAAATTCCCATAGATTCCCAAAAAGTGACTAATTTCTACAGGATTCAAGTCTTTTCAAATAAATTATCTCTAATCAATACGTAAATGCAGTGAGAGTCATTTAAATGTTCTCCAATCACCGCTCCTGGCAATGGCTCTCTTCTCCCTCAGCCTTTCTGGGGAAAAAGGGGGAAGGAGAGAAGCCTCCCACAGAGTATATGGGAAAACAAGAACATTGCAGTGTTTGCCAATGACACTCTGACAATAGAATGAGTCCACTGGGCATCTCCTTCCTTCATCTAAAGGAGAAATCATATTAGGGGATTAGATGCCAGTAATTACTACATGTGGCACTCCTGCTGGGTACGTTTTATTGTCACAAATATTTCAGAGAACAGCCCAGAAAGTACTTAGGGTAAAGCTGCAGCACTCAAATGTGGGTGATTGTGAAAACAGGAGGCGTCTTCCACACATCACGAATGCTGGCGCAGCCTACCCACCGCGATCAGGCAAGGACAGCAGCGTGACTGTTCAGGTGGTACTGAAGGATTTACTTGGTATACGCATCCACACTGACATGCAGATACTCATATTTGTTTTTGGTCATGAAGGTAAGACACTGGCTACAGTGACAGGTGCTGCCAGGGGCATACTGAAGCCAGCTTGAACCTACTCACGAGAGCTAACTGTTAAATTTTCAGTGTGAGCATTTACAGCTTGGAAATCAGCAAATACTACAAATCAGGGCTTGATTTACTGCTGCACTGAGCATCTATACTTAAGAAAGCAATGGAGAAAATGTCTCATGTGTATATTTCCTCCACCACCACCACCATCATCCCAGAAAGTGGACTGTTAAACATTTCCCAGTATACCTCTCAGTGAATGGCCCTGTCATTCTGGAAGTCAATTTGCAACTATCCAAAGAAAGTGACTAACATGCCCAAGCCCTCTGCCCAAAGACCTAGCTACTAGAAGGTGTTTGCATTATTCAACAAATAAGGAAACTGAGGCAGATACAGGTCAGGTGGGCATAAGCATCACCTATATAGCTAAGGAGATCAGGTTGGAAAGGTCTCATGAACACTAAAATATTTCTAGTTTTCATGGCAGCAGAGAACTGGAAGCAAGTCATTGGGAATTAGTGGCATCAGGGTTAAAGGCTGAGACCACCGAACCCCTATGGACAATACTTCATACAACCACAGATTTGGAGCTGGATGGAACCCTCATGTCAAATGGTTCAAGGTCCCTGCTAGAGAGCCTGGCCATCTCTTTGACCCACACACATCCCAAGACTCTTGAGAACAAGCCCTGTCCTTGAATTCAGGACAAGGGCTGAAATACCACACAGACAACACAAATATGCAGTAAAAAAGGCACTCTCAGGGACCCTTTCCCATGATCCTTGGTCTCAGGGTCCTGTGTAAGCCACAAGTCCCCCAAAATGGGGCAAGTCCCTTGGTGCAAATACAAGTCTCAATTTAGGCTGAGACTCCTGGCACTAGGTGTTATATCCAGGATGGAGATGAGGGAAGGGGGCATGATTGCAACCCAATAGAATAACTGTTACTGCTTAGGGGCACCCAGAACACGCTACCTTCCATCTCAGTGCATCCTTCAGGAAAGCCCAGGTTACCACCTGCTAGGTTACCCCCTCACTTCACAAACTAACACCCCCAGTGACCAACATCACGTGGTAAGAGCAGAGACGGGTTTTGAACCCAGGGCCTCTCATCCCAAATTCAGAGCTCTTGCCAATTTCTCTTCCCCCCTCTCCCTGCCCAGGATGCCCAGACCTGGGAGAACAAGTCTGCTGAGAGGAGAAAGAAAACAAGAGTGTTTTCACAGTCCAGAGAAAGCACCACTGGATTAGGAATCAAACCCCAGCTTGGTCACAAGGTTTGACAAGATGGCCTCAGAACTCCCTTTCAGCACTGAAATGACCCCATGGTCTTCACGTGGGAAAATCAGGTGTGGGGACAGTTATGTGAATGTTAACCTGGGGTGACATTTTCCATCCTAGGCAGAAGCCCTCACAGCGACATTAATCACTTCCCTATAAGTCAGCTAACAGAGTACTAGAACCATGGGGTTAGGAGGAACCGAGTTCAAAATCTGCCTCAAACCCTGAAAACATTATTAAAAACCACATATTTCATGGCACACTGGGTTAGATGCTCATCCTCAGCCCTGGACTGAGACAGCCCCATTAGGCTGGCGCAGGACTTTATAGGAGAACCTAATCTTCTCTTGAGCGACAGTCTAAAATCCAATTATCACCTTCAGTTTTCTGTATTCTGTCATGTCACAATCTTCCTGCAAAGACCTTTTAGAGTGTGTGTGCCTGCGTTAGCAGCTCTTCTACATACTTTTCTCATGTCTCCCAACTGCAAAATAAACACATGCTCTAATTCATTCCTTCACTACAACATGAATACAGAGTTCACTCTGGGGATAAATTTCATTTCTTTTTCATGTATAGTTAGCAGAGAGTTTGGGAGGATAAACTCACAGTGCAATCCAGGCACGAATAAATAAAACAGAATTCAAAGAGTTATCAGTGTAAATACTCCAGGCCCTCCCCACGGGGTCTCACATTATTCCATGGCACATGGAAGCAAGAAAAGAGTCCACTCACAGATTTCAGGTTTAGTTCCCAGACACAAGTGGGTCTTCAAGAGTGCAGGAGCGTTTCTTTCTCTACTAGAGTCCTCCTTACTGAATTGTTTTGTGAATCTGAGTCTAAGTTTCTTTGACTATAAAATAGGCAGGTCAGACTGGGTGACCCTGAAGATTCCATCCAGTTCTAAGTCTATGATCCTCTGAAGATTCCCAGTAGCAAAGAGGTGAACCCTGGGTTTTTGCATGACCACTCAGATTACACATAAAGCTGGAGGCTTGGTGATGTCATGCGGGTGAGTGTGTGTGACTGTTGGGGTGTGTGTGTGTGTGTGTGTGTGTGTGTATGTGTGTGTGTGTGTGTGTGTAACTGAGTGTGGGTGGGTGTGTGTGTGTGTGTAACTGAGTGTGGGTGGATGAGTGTCGGTGTGAATATAAGTGAGGTGTGTGAGGGTGGATGAGTGTGGGTATATGAGTGTAAGTGTGGTGTGTGTGCCTGTGAGTGTGCGGTATATGTATGAGTTACATGTGGGCATGTGTGTTTAAGTGTGGTATGTGTGTAAATGTGACTGTGGTTCTTCAGGATGACACAGGGTCACAGCTGCCCTCCAAGCCTGTCTCCTATGTCACGGAGGGATTGTGACCTGCATATACAGAAAGATCACACATGCCCCTGAAACAAGGAAGGAAGAATCTGCGTGTGAGAGAAGTTACTACATTAACAATTTTTGCCATCCACTCTTGCTTCCCCATCATGGCAAGAACAAAGATTAAAAAGGGGCTAGCCTTCGTTCTCTCTCTCCTTGGAAGAAGGGAGAGAGAGGGGCAGAGCCAGGCTGGTGAAGAGAAGGCCTGAACTCTTCCCAGTTTCCCTTAGAAACAACATTAATTTAAGCCTCTAAAAGAAGTCAGGAGCAACAAAAGCCACAAAAGGATAGAGTGAACCAATTTTCTACCCCAAGGTAACTTAGAAGGATTTCAGGAAAGGTCTATCTCACTTGGGCAAAAGGGAGTGCAGCCCAGCACAGGCAGTGTCCAGGCAAGCCAGAGGGAAGGTCTTAGCCACAGCACAGATCAGCACCAGGAAGGCCCTGTGGTTCTGGCTCAGCAGATCAGCTGTGAGGTCTCCAATCCCAGTGCAGCAGGCAAAACGCCAGCCCTCAAACCCAGAGCACATTTAGGGTAAGGGTTAGGCATAACTGGCAGTGGGCAAGCGCCAACCCCCAGAGGCACCAGCACAGAAAGCCAGAGACCAGGTCCCTGACCCTCAGTACATAAAGCTTGGGACAATACCCACTGTGCCACAGATGCAAAGCTCAGCTTTTAAAAATTAGCAAAATACGCACACACAAAAAAACCTCTGACCCCAGTAAGCTACTCAGGCAAAACTCAGAAGAAGACAATGATGTCAAAATGCCTACATGCAAAGCCTCAAAGAGCAAGATGAATTGGTTTCAAGCCCAAAGAGTACTCTTGGAAGAGCAAAAGATTTTAAAAATCAAGTAAGAGACGTAGAAGAAAAACTGGGGCAAGAAATGAGAGTTATACAAGAGAATCATGAGAAGAGTCAACAGCTTGAGAAAGGAAGCACAAAAACTGACTAAAGAAATCAACTCTTTAAAAATAGAATTAGTAAAATAGGGGAAAAAATCCAATGAAGAAAACAACACCTTTAAAAATAGAATTGGCCAAATGGAAAAGGACGTACAAAAGCTAACTGAAGAAAGCAGCTCCTTAAAAACCAAAACTGGTCAAATGGAAGCTAATGACTGTATGAGATATTAAGAATCAGTCAAACAAAATCAAAAGAAGGAAAAACATAGAAGAAAATGCAAAACATCTCATTGGTTAAACCAAACTGACCTGGAAAAGAGATCCAGGAGAAGTAATTTAAGAATTATTGGAATAACCAAAAGTCATGATCTTTCAAGAAACTGTCAAGGAAAACTGCTCTGATATCCTAGAGGCAGTAGTCATTGAGAGAATTCACCAATCACCTAAAAGAGATGCCAAAATGAACCTCCATGGAATATTGTAGCCAAATTCCAGAACTATCAAGTCAAAGAGAAAACACTGCAAGCAACTACAAAGAAACAATCCAAGTATCTATCAAGGAGTCACATTCAGAACTACACAGGACTTAGCAGCTTCTACATGAAAGGATCAGAAGGTCTGAAATATGATACTCTGAAAGGCAAAAGAGCATGGATTGCAACCAAGAATCAACTTCCCAGAAAAACTGAACATCATCTTTCAGGGTGTAAAATGGACACTCAATGAAATAGGGTACTTTCAAACTTTCCTGATAGAATGAAAAGACCAGAGCTGAACCGAAAATTTGATCCTCAAATATAAGACTCAAGAGAAGCATAAAAAGTTAAACGGCAAAGAAAAAAAATACAAGGTTAAACTGTTTACATCCCTACACAGGAAGATAATACTTGTAACTCTTAAGAATTGTATCTCTATTAGGGCAATGAAAAAGAGTATACTTAGGTATACTCTTGTGGGTATAAGTTGACTTTGATGTGATAATAAAAAAAAATTAAAGAGAAAAAAAGGATTGTGCTGGAAAAAGAGGAAAGAGGGAGGCAGAACGGAGTGAATTATATCACATGAAGTGGCATGAAAGACAAATTACAGTAGAGGGGAAAAAGGTAGGAGGTGAGCATTGTTTGAGCCTTACTCTCACCAGACTTGGCTCAAAGAGGGAAAACCATACATCCTCAGTTGGGTTGAGAAATCTGTCCTACCCTATAAGGAAGGAGGAGGGGAAAGGAAAGGTGGGACGGAGCTGAGAGAAGTGAGAGGGTAATCATAAGCAAAACACTGGTGACAAGGCACAGGGTGAAACAAAAGAGAAAAGTAGAAAAAAGGGGGAAAATAGGATGGAACAAAATATACAGTTACTAATCATAACTGTAAAAGTGAATGGGATGAACTCTCTCATAACACAAAAGCAAACAGTAGAGTGGATTAAAAACCAGAATCCTATAATATGTTGTTTACAAGAAACACACTTGAAGCAGATACACAAGAGTTAAGGTAAAAGACTGGAGCAGAATATATTATGCTTCAGTTGAAGTTAAAAAAAAAAAAAACAGAGGTAGCAATCCTGATCTACAAAACAAAAGCAAAAACAGATCTAATTAAAAGAGATAAAAAGTATCATAGATGATGAAGTAATATCAATACTAAACATAGCATAGAATTCAAAGTCTTAGAGGAGAAGTTATGTGAGTTACAGGAAGAATAGCAAAACTATACCAGTGGGGGAACCTCAAACTTCTCCCTGTCAGAACTAGCTAAATCTAACCACAAAATAGACAAAAAAGAAGTTAAGGATGTGAATAGACTATTAGAAAAACTGGATATGACAGACTTCTGCAGAAAACTTAATGGGGATAAAAATGAAAATATCTTTTTCTCAATGACATACGGCACCTTACACAAAAACTAACCATGTATTAGAGAACAAAAACTTCAGTCAAATGGAGAAAACCAGAAATACTAAATGCACCCTTTTCAGATCATGGTGCAATAAAAATTACATAATACTATGTTATTATGTATTATTACATACATACAAAAATTACACCATAAAGGGCCATGGAAAGATAGATTAAAAATTAATTGGAAACTAAATAATTTTAACGAATGAGTGAGTCAAACAACAAATCATAGAAACATTAATTTCATCAAAGAGAATGACAGTAATGAAAAAACATACCAAATTTATGGGATGCCACCAAAGCAGTACTTAACAGGAAATTTTATCTCTCTAAATACTTATATGAATAAAATAGAGAAAGAGCACATCAATAAACTGGGATGCAATTAAAAAGGTAGAAAAAGAAAAAAATTACAATCCCCAAGTAAATGCCAAATTAGAAATTTTGAAAATCAAAGGAGAAATTAATAAAATTGAAAGTAAGAAAACTTTTGAACTAATAAATAAAACTTAGAGCTAGTTTTAGGGAAAAAAACCAACAATAAATTAGATAAATCTTTAGTTAATTTGATTTTTAAAAAATGAAAAAGAAAATCAAATTACTAGTATCAAAAACGAAAAGGGTGAATTCACCAACAATGAAGAGGAAATTAAAGCAATAATTAGGAGTTATTTTGTCCAACTGTGTGCCAATAAATCTGACAATCTTAGTGAAATGGATAAACATTTATAAAAAAGATTAACAGAGGAGGAAATAAAATATTTAAATAAGCACATTTTAGAAAAACATATTGAATAAGCCATCAATGAACTCCCTAAGAAAAAATCTCCAGGGCCATGTGGATTTACAAGTGAATTCAACAAACACTTAAAGAACAATTAATTTCAATACTATATAAACCACTTGGAAAAATAGGCAAAGAAGGAGTTCTATCAAATTCCTTTTATGATGCAAACATGGTGCTGATACTAAACCAGAGGGAGCCAAAACAGAGAAACAAAATTATAAACCAATTTCACTAATAAATACTGATGCCAAAAAGCACCCATTTCTATTAAAAAACATTAGCAAGCACAGGAATAAATGGAGTTTTCCATAAAATAATAAGTAGTATTTATCTAAAACCATCAGCAAGCAGCATATGTAATGAGGATAAGCTAGAGGCACTCCCAATAAGAACAGGAGTGAAATAAGGATGCCCACTATCACCACTATTATTCAATATTGTGCTAGAAATGTTAGTGTGAATAATAAGAGAAGAAAAAGAAATTGAAGGAATTAGAATATGCAATGAGGAAACAAAACCGTCACTCTTCGCAAATGATATGATGATATACTTAGAGAATCCTACACAATCAACTAAAAAAGTACTTGAAATAATTAACAACTTTAGCAAAGATGCAGGATATAAAAAAAACCCACATAAATCATCAGCATTTCTATATATTATCAACAAAGCTCAGCAGGAAGAGATAGAAAGAGAAATTCCATTTAAAATAACAAGAGACAATAGGAAAAAAATATTTGGGAGTTTACTTGCTAAGACAAATCCAGGAACTACATGAACAAAATTACAAAACACTTTTCACATTAATCAAGTCAGATCTAAATACTTGAAAAAACATCAGCTGCTCGTGGGTAGGTCAAGTTAACATAATAGAAATGACAATTCTATCTAAATTGATTTACTTATTCAGTTCATGCCAAACTACCAAAAATTAATTTATAGAGATATAAAAAATAATAGCAAAATTCATCTGGAAGAACTAAAGGTCAAAAATATCAAGGGAATTAATGAAAAAAAATGCAAAGGAAGGTGGTCTAGCTGTTCCAGATGTAAAACTATATAATAAAACATCAATCAAAACTATTTGGTACTGGACAAGAAAAAGAGTGGGAATTCAGTGAAACAGATTAGGTACACAAGTCACAGTAGTAAATGATTATACTTAACTGACCATTTGATAAAAGCAAAGTCTCCAGTTTCAGAATAAGAACTCACTTATGACAAAAACTGCTGGAAAAACTGGAAAATAGTATGGTAGAAACTAAGCATAGACCAACATCCTGCACCATATACCAAGATTAGGTCAAAATAGATGCAAGATTTAGACATAAAAGCTGATACCATTAGCAAACTGGGAGTATAAATAATAGTTTACTTGTCACAACAATGGAGAAGGGAAGAATTTAGGGCCAAACAAGAGATAGAGAACATTATGAAATGCAAAATGGATTATCTTGGTTACATTAAATTAAAAAGGCTTTATACAAGCAAGCCAATGCAACCAAGATTAAAAGGAAAGCAGAAAGGTGGGAAACCATTTTTACAGTTCATAACTCCACCAACAATGTACATTTAACGAAATGTTATTGTGCTATAAGAAATGATGAGCAGGCGGACTTCAGAAAAACCTGGAAAGACCATGAACTGAGGTTAAGTGAAGTGAGAACACTGTACACAGTAACAGTAACACTGTGTGATGACAACTTTGATAGACTTAGTTCTTCTCAGCAACGCAATGATCCCAGACAATTTCGTAAGTCTCATAGTGGAAATTGCCATCCACACCCAGAGAAAGAACTACGGAGTTTCAATACAGATTGAAGCATACTGTTTTCACTTTTTTTGTCTGTTTTCTTGCGGTTTTTCCCTTTTGTTCTGTTTCTTCTTTCACAACCTGACTATTGTAGAAATATGTTTACATGGTTGCACATGTATAACCTTTATCAGACTGTTTGTTGTCTTGGGGAGCAAGGACAAGGGAAAGGCAGAAAAAACTTGAAACTGAAATCTTATAAAAAAATGAATGTTGAAACTTTTTTATATACAACTGAAAAAAACAAAGTACTATTTAGAAAGAACAAGAAAGGAGGGAGATGTTAGTATTAACTCTTAAAAAAGAACCATTTAGTATTTATTAGAACAGGCTACATCCTCACTCCTGAACCGGACACCGAAGAGACTGCTCAGAAGGAATCCCTGCACACCCCTCAAAAGTCTTGGGATGGATTTGAGGAAATCCCTGAATTTGGACGGCAGAAAAACAACTGCATCTTTACTTTCCCTAACCTTGAACTAAACTTTGTTATTTCCTTCAATGACAATTTTTTTAAATGCCACATCCTGAGAAGGGTACCGAGGCATCACTTCACCAGTCTGGCAAAGGGATCCATGATATAAAAAGGTTAAGGGTCCTTGCTCCGAATGGTTCCTGATACCTCCAGGACAATAGGGAAAGGATCAGTGAAGGCTGGAACAACCTGCAAAGGTCTCATGGAAATAAGGTGAGACCAATGGGACTAAAAGGAAGCAAAATTTAAGAGACAGAAGGGATGGGGGAGAGCACTTGGCTTGCAGGCGCATTTTCATTCACTGCCTCATTCAGATGCCCCAAAAGACTGCCTTTAATGAATTCCTCCCTTCCTCTCCCCTGTACCCCAACTCTGTCTCCTAGCCAACTATCCCCACTCACCCCTCAACTTCTGTAACTGGTCTTGCAGATCCCTGTCCTTGGACCTCAGCCTGGGTCCTGAGCAAGCAGGCCCCGCCTCCCACTGGCACATTTTGTGTCTTGAGGGGATAACTTGGCTGTGGTAACAGAAGCCTTTCTTTCAGTTCCATTCCAAAGTTCATTCATTATGGAAAATTCATACACTCTGAATAAATATCAGATTTTCACGTGTTGTGGGTTTGGTTTGTTTTGTTGGGGGTGGAATGGGTTTAGAACTTTAACCAAAAAACCAACGTGATTGACTACCACAAAAGAAACATCTCCCCCGGATGCAGGCCAGTGGCTCTTCTGGAAAGAAGAGCCTTCTTTCTTCAAAGATGCAGGCCTTCTCTCTCAAGGAGAGTGACTGACGGAGGGCCCCAAAGCCAGGATGAGTCACAGACAGGCCTTTTAGAATCCAAAGCTGTCCTAAGGCACTTGCTCCCCAAAATGACCTTGTTCAGCCATCTCTGATACGGCACCTCTCCCCATTTGAAGGTAAGCTTCCTGCGGGGAGGGACTGTTTCACTTTCATCTCTGCATCCCTAGTACTTAGCACTTAGGTGCTTAATAGCTACCTGATGACTGACTCTGAGGTCCAAATCTATGAAATACATTTTTGGTGATGTAACAACAGGTTTTTTTACCCCAGTATGAAAAACGTCTAACTGATAAATAAACTAGCTGGTTAAGTCAGACGTGTGACCACCCTCACTTGTGTCCATCAGGCTTTTAAAGAGTGGCCTCATATATGTAAAAAAAAAAAAAAAAAAAAAATGAGTCCTGTGAATAAGAAGAGCCTTATGCTTTTAGAGTTGGAAAAGACCCAAAATGCATTCCTGTAATACTTGGGCAGAAGATGTTCCCAGCAGCTTTAAATAGCTTAACAGAAAAAAAAAATCTTCCTGCATGAAAGAGAAAACCTCAGCTTGGAGGAGTGAGATGTGACCCATTGGTGCCATCACTGAGTGGTGAAACGGCAGCCTGCACTTTGGGGTCAAGAAAAAAATCCAAGCAGAAAGGCTGCTAGAGAATGACTGAGCCCCGCCAACGCTATCTGAACAATCTCATTTGCCATCCAAATCAATACATTTAAAGCTTCTGGGGCAATCTGGGAGTACATTTTCCTGAGCCTTAATAACGGTCTTGCTTAAGATGGTTGAAATTTGTTCATCAGTACAGAACTTTAAACTAATTAAGTCAAGTTAAGCCAGGGGTTTAGAAGCAGCAAAAACCAAGCACCAGCGAGGGATTTTATTTTCCCTCTAGAGTAAGGGAAAGCCAAAATTACGTGGCAAGATAACAGAAACAAAAATGCCCACTTTTCTCCAACACACATATGTATATACACATACATACACACACACACACACACACACACACACATATATATTTCCCTGAGAAATATTTTTTCCTATCATTCAGGTTTCTGGGCTTTTAAAAGTATTTTAAGACCCAATATGTTTATTTTCTTCTAAAGTATCTTCCTGGATAAAGTTGTCTAAAATGCGTTGAAAACACAAACCTATAAAGACACAAACCCAACCCAATGACAGGCAGCGAATGTAAGGATACATGTGCTAACAAGAGGAAAGATGGGCTGCATGTGTCTCACCCTGGGCACATTAACAAGTGGAAAGTGGACTTCGTGTTCGGGAACTCAGTAATCACAGCCCAGAAAACCCTACAGGCCCCTGGACCAACCCACTCACTTTCCAGATGGGAAAAGGGAAGCTCAGCAAAGTTAAGTGCTGAGGTCACATACAGGAAGTAAACCTCAGAGATGTCCTTTGATCAGGAAAGAAACAGCCCCTGCTCTCAAAGAGCTCACAAGCTAATGAGAGTGACGTACCATGGACACCAAGAAGATCAGGACCCATCCCCTCATTTTAAAAAATATTTCTCAGAACTTAGCCATGGATACCAGTAACAAGCTCTTACTAAGTAAGTAAACAGATCCCATGCCGGGCACTAGGAACACAGAAGTAAACCCTTCCCTGCCCTCAAGAAGCTTACATTCCAATGAGAGACACAATAGGCACTCATAGATACAAAGCAGGAGAATCAGGGAAAGTCTCAAGGAAGAAATGGCACTGGGTACTTGAGTGAGCCTCCAGAGGAAGCCAAGGATGCTGAGCAGTGGCAGTGAGGACAGTCCATTCCAGAACAACAATGCAGTGTTTAGTGTCCAGGCTCTGGGACTTTGCTCGGGCAGCTCCTCTGCTCTCACTACTGACCTCCCCGGCCTTCTTGAAAACCCAACTAAAATCCCACTCCTCCAGAAAGCCCTCCCCAAGCCCTCTGAATCCCAGCTCCTTCCCTCTGTTCTTTCATTCCTGTTTACCCTGCATACAGATGGCTTGGAACCTTTCTGTTTGCACACTGTCTCCTTCATCAGGCTGTAAGTTCTTCGAGGGGAGGGACTGCCTTTTGCCTTTTTTTGTAAACTCCCTCCCACCCCCACTGCCACCCCAGTGCTTCCTGGCACATAGGAACTGCTTAATCAATGTTTATGAAATTGAATACTGAATATTTCAATTAATCCATTTCAGCTTCATAACATCCCGGCAGTCCCAGCTCCTGACAGAATATTCTGCCCATTCATTGTCATTTTCTTCTTTTCCTACAAGAATGGAGGGAAATAATGAAGAATAAACAGACAAGGAATTCTTGGAAAGATCTGGAGGGAGGGCCTGGAGATGAACACTCAGGTCTTCCCTCCTTCTCAGAGCCGGCAGGCTTAATCGCGTTATCATATTCCATTCAGCTAATGTAACACCATTTACCCAGCCCCACTACTGCTGGACATCTCCCAAAACCCTCATCTTACCGAAAAGGAAGCCGAGAAGAGAAGATGAAGAACAGGGCCCAGCCCAAGATGTGTCCATCCAGGCAGGGAGTGGAGGGGGGGCCAGGAGGCCAGTCCAGGGGCTCCCCCCACCTTGCCTTGCCTACTCGAGTGAGGAAAGGGGGGCAGGGGGCTTCAGGAAAGATCTGGCAGCAGCAGAGCTGAAAACCAGACACAGGGAGTGAAAGGTACACAATGGTGAGTCTCCCGGCTTAGCCAGAGAGCAGCTGGGGGTGTCCGAGTAGAGGCCAGATGGGCCATCCTCAACCTCTGCCTCAGTTTCCTCCTCTGTAAACTGGAGATCATAGCAGCATTTATGCCCTGCCCAGGTTTGTGGCGAGGGACACAGGAGATGACCTATTCAAAGGGACTGAGAAACTCTAAATGCTAATTGTTGTATTATCAGGGAGATGATTATATGGGGGAAAAGGAAAAACAGAAGATCAGACCACAAAAGTGGGTTGAGGCCAAAGACAGGGTGGCTGGCACCACAGTGGATACAGAATCAGCAAGACCCAAGTTCAAATATGACCTCAGATACTAGATTTGTGGCCCACCCTGATTGCCTCCATTTCCTCATCTATAAAATGAGCTGGAGAAGGAAATGGCAAACCATTCCAATCTTTGCCAAGAAAGCCCCAAATGGTGTCATGAAGAGTTGGACACGACTGAACAAGAAAAGGGACCAAGGTGGGATTCCATTTGGTAGTGACAGAGAGCCAGAAAAGGCTAGTGACCATGCCAGCGACCCACCCGGAGTGTGGCTTCGGTATATGATTGAGAAAAGAACGGGTGAATGGCAAGAGGGTGAGACTGAAGGCAAAGACACCACCAGAAGAGACGAACAGAATTCCAAACATTAAATGAAACTCTACTGTTTGCTTACAAAGCCCCATACCAGGCTCAGGGAACACACACAGATAACGTGGATGCGGGCTTTGTCCTCATGCAGCTTCCAATCTTCATAAAGGCTTAAAGGGGGATATAAGCATTGGAACAGAAATGAGGAGCTGGACACAGGCATCAAGGGGGCTGTCATGTTATAGGAGGGGGAAAGGGTCTGCCTGGAGCAGAGATTTCAAGCTGCAAATGGCCCTCCAAAAGCAACTCGCTGAAACCGCCCCCCCCCAATTCTACAGGGCCATCCAGCTACAAGTGTCAGAGGCAGAACTCGAACGCAGATCCCTCTGACCTTTCCACCACAGACTGAGGTGACTCTGAAAAAGTGTGTAAGTTCAGTACTGCCTTGAAAAAGTGATAGAAGCCAGGACTGGAAGATTTAGGAAGTAATTTACTTTTCAGGGAGATGGAGGAGGAGGAGGACGAACTACACACTGAGTAACACTCGTTATATCTTCTAACTCAATGAGGACTGTGCGCCCAACTTACTTTCCCCCTGACACCCGGATGGATGAATGAGCACATCTCTCCTCCACTGACATGGAAAGAGACCTTCTTTCCTCTTTAATCCAAAAGAGTGGAACAATAAACAAAGAGATTCCCAGCCAGAGACGGCTCTGCCAACAGTGCTCTGGGAGCAGTTCGAGTTCCGGGGGCCTCACAGGGGCTGCAAAGCCTCCCAATAGCGGGTCTGTCCAGGCTGGGCCAAGCAGGTAAGTGGGTACAGTTCTGGGCTGTAGAGAGGGAGCTGTGACTCATTGCCCGGAGGACTTGAGCCCAGTCCTGAGCCCTCAGTTTCTTCATCTCTAAGGCAGAGATAGCTGGAACGTCCAGTTACAACATTCACAAGACATCAGAGTTGGAAAGGACCTTGGTGAGGATGGGGGTGGGGGAAGGGAGGGAAGGCAGGAGATTTACCTAGTGCTTCCTAGGTCCAAACCCCTGGGCTAAGCTCTGGGTGGGGTTCAGATGGTTCTCAGAGTGGGTGCTGACCAAGATCTGGGGGGTGGAATTCACGTCATTCACCCTACACTGCTAACTTGTCCGCCAAGGACCACTGTCTGGCTCCCTCTTTTAAAGGCTGATGGTTGGGGAGGGGGGTTGATTGTGTCCAATCACAGCTCACAAAGACTTAAAAAGGTTCAAATGTCCATGGGGGAAGGGGTTCAGATTTTAAAGCTCTGCACAAGCATCAGCCCCAAGCCTGCATTGCAGAGTGATCGTTCAGCCCCTCAGGGATGGATAAGCCGCTCATGACAATTATTCCGCAGACTCTTGAAGGACTTGCTTGTTATTCTGGATACAAAGTTTCAGGTAGAGGAGAACATCTGGAGAAGGTGTATGGCCCTCACTTGCAGCACATGTGGATTGTGGGGCGTTTTCCACCACGGGCCCCATAGGGCTGACCAACATACTCCCCCATTCAGTACACTTCAGGGTCTCCCCTCCTTCCTCCAAGATCAAATATAAAACCTGTTTGTCCCTTAAAGTTCTTCACAAACTGGCCCTATCTCTACCTTCTCGTACTTAACCTCCCCCCTACATATTCTATGATCCAGTTAGGGGAGCCTTCCTGATGTACCTCACACAACACTCATCTCCTAACTCCATGCCTTTGCCCTGGCTGTTTCCCATGCCAGGAATACTGACTCAGTTTAATTCCACCTTCCACACGAATCCTCTCCCAGGCCCTCCGGTGCTAGGGTGTTATCCTTAAAATGACCTTCACCCCGTTCATATCATATGTATGTTATTGGTAGCTAGTTATGTCCATCTTGTCTCCTCCATTAACCTTGGTGCCCCACAGCAGCTGTCTCAGATTTAAGCCCCTCAATACCCATCCCTTTGAAATCCCAAATCTCCTCCCATCCCAAATACATCACCAAACATAGAAAGCAGGATAACTGACACTATCAATGATGATGCAGGTGTCACCTCAGATGCACTTCACAACACCATGAGCGCTGGTGGTCTTAAGTCCACTTTACAGATACACAAAGTGAGGCTCAGAAGCCAAGTTGCTCAGGATCACAAAGGCTTCCTGAGACTGAGTTCAGCACTCAGTCCCATTACTAAGTGCCAACAACTTCTGATCATCTCCCTTGTCAAGGAATCTTTAGGAGGAGGAAGCTGCCATCATGAGGAGAATGGGGCAGAGACAGGGCTTGACCCTCCTGACCACTTTAGGGAGCCCAAAGCTTGCTGAGGGACAAACCAACAGTCGTAATAGGTGTGAATCAATAGTCACTAATGGCGCCCACCAGGGTCAGGAACAGAATCATTCAAAAGGACCACAAAAGCTGAGCCCCTTCCAGAGAAAGGGAAAGATGTTAAAAGGTGGCATGGACCTTGGGAGGGAAACGGATCTGAGAGACCCCAAGGGAAGGCAGACTAGGGGCTGGGAGCTTTCATTCTGGCTTCATTCATTCAATATTCGCTCAATAAACATTTCATAAATATCTACTATATGCCATGCTTAGCACTGGAAAATTGATTTAACTTGGGAAATTTACCTTTCTATTTCAAATATGTGACAAGAGAGAAAAGGTTCAAATCAAAATCCAATTAAGAACACTAAGGTTGAGCAGACAAGGACGGCTTCAGCCTGGTTCATGGGGAAGAGTCTAGCTTCCCCATGGGCTTCTGGCTGTAGGATCTCCAACTGGGAGTAGAGAAGATCAAAGATCAGTGAAGTCTGTCATTTTAGAGCTCATAGGATCACAGATCTAGCCCCAGAAGGGCATGTGAACAGCCTTCCCCCATTCAGAATGGAATAAGAATCCCAGAAAATGGTCATCCAGCCACTGCTCACAGACCTTCAGTGACAGGGACCTCTCTACCTGCCATAGACATCTATTCAACTTCTGGGAAGTTCTAATTGATGGCAAGTTCTTCCTGTTATAAATAAAGCCTAAACCTGTCCCCCATCGTTGTTTTAGTTCTGTCTTCAAAGGACCAAGCAGAGAAGTATGCTAACAGTCAAATGCCTGTTTCTAATTCCAACTCCCTTCGGTTCACCTCCAGCCCCGCTACAAAAAAGGGACCTGAATAAGATATGGTCCCATGAGATCACTCCTAATGTAATGCTCTGGAGTCATGAAGGCCAGACTTCAAAATCAGTCTTAGATATTTACTAGCTGGGTGACCCTAAGCAAGTCACCTAATGGCTGTCTGCCTCAGTTTCCTCAATCAAAAAATGGGGTTTTAAAACTGTACCTCCAAGAGTTGTTGTAAGGATCAAATGAGCTAATATTTGTAAAGAGTTTTGCAAACTTTATGGCAACATGTAAATGCTATGATGATGATGGCTTCAATTTACTGAAGGCTACTGAAAATTTTTTTAATGAATTAGAAACATAAGCAAACTCCAAGGCAACAACCAAGTCTTTCTGTGACCGGCTTAATCATTACTCAGCACCTCCAAGGTGCCAGGTCCTGTATTTAGCCTGGACAACACAAGTACAAAGAACCAAGTAATACATGCTCACATGACTCCATCAGTGAGTGACATCCTCCTCCTCCCTCTCTCTCTGGTCCCTGGTCTACAATTTAGTCTGGGGGACAAATGCTGACTTGGGGGCTGCTAAAGATAATTACATGACTTGTACCAGGTCAAGTAGCTCAAGGATGCAAATAAAATGTACTTAGCAAACCAGATCCTATAAATGAGCTTTCCCCAAAATGTCCAAAGTAAGAGTCAAACCCACTTACCCTATGCTTAGCTCAGCACTCAACTATGTCACACAGTCTCCACCACTTAATAATAGCTCACATTGACACTGTGGTGTAAAGTTTCCACTTTCCAAAATTTTAATCCCCACAACTCTGGGAGGAGGTTAGGTGCTATTATGATCCCCTTTTCACAGATGAGGAAACTGAGTTACACCAAGGTTATGTGACTTGCCCAGGGTCACACAGCTATTAAGTGTAAGAAGTTATATTTGAACTTGGGTCTTCCTGACTCCAAGCCCAGGGCTCTATCCAGCGCGCCACCTGGCTGTCTCTGATGTTAATGGAAATGCTTTTAAAATGTAAAATAAATAGACCTCTCATATTTATAATTCCCAACCCAGGGTATAAATAAACAATCCTAAAGTTAGCCCTACTGCAAACACATGCTTCCATAAATACCCTAGCCAGATGCACTCATTCATGCAGTCCATTTCCCCATCTCTGTGCAAAAATGTCCTTTTGAGGAACATTTTGTCTTGTCTCTTGCAATGGCCCTTGACTGGCATGATTTTTCTTTATGACGCTCTATTAAAGGCAGGCAACCCCACGACCCAGGATTCATATGCAGACACACATTTATATGCATTCATGTGTTGCTCACAACACACAACAGAGGGAAGGGGCCCAAAGAGATTTCCCACTAAAGGCCCTTATCAGGACATGATATTGCCACAGATATAGGCAGGGCTGCCGGTACAGCTAACCCTTCCTCATTTAGGAGCTGCCCCAGACCCCTCTTGCTTCCCTCTGCACACTTTCAATCATTTTACATTCAATCACTAGAGCAGCACAAGAGAATGACCAAATTTCAAATTAGAATGCCTTCAAAAGCCTGATGGAGACCAAAATGAGGCTTTGGAACCCTGGATGGAGTTCATTTATCCACAGGGACATGAACAACTGAGATTGGACATAGAAACAAAGAGCGGGCTGGGAAGGGATATTCCTTGAAAGTTTGGAAAAGACAATAAATAGGAATATTTCCTTTTCCTCCCAGGTTGGTCATGTTGTGAAAGGAGAAACAGTCTAAAAGAAAGAAAGTGAAAAAAAAAGTGAAAAATAGCAGGCTTTGATCTGCATTTAGATTTCACTAGCTCTTTCTCTCCAGGTGGATAGTATTTTCATCATGAGTCCTTTGGAATTGTCTTGGATCATTATACCACAGAGAAAAAACTAGCCATTCATAGTCGATCATTGTACAATGTTGCTGTTACTGTGTACAATGTTCTCCTGGTTCTCCTTACTTCACTTTGCATCATTTCATGTAAGTCTTTCCAGGTTTTTCTGAAATCCACCAAGCAGAAATATTTAAGGGAGATGATGTGTGTCTGTTAGGTAATCTGTGTATAGTTGGGAATGGGGGAAGGGAATAAGCATTTTTTAAGTGCCTACTATATGCCAAGCTCTGTACTAAGAGCTTTATAGATACTTATAGTATACTATAGTACTCTGTACTAAGCACTTTATAGATATTATGTCATTTGATACTCTTAACAACCTTGGGAGGTAAGTGCCATTTTGAAACCATGACAGAAGTGACTTGCCCAGAGTCATACAGCTAATAAGTTCTTGAGGTTAGATTTGAACTCAGGTCTTCATGACTCCAGGTCCAGCATTCTATCCATGGCACCACTTAGTTGCCCCAAAAACGGGGGAACATAGATAGAAAGGGACCTCAGAGTCCAACTGGCCCAAGTCCCTTATTTTACGACTGAGGCAATTGAGATCCTAGAAGTTAAGTGATTTACCCAAGGACATGAAGCCAGAAGGAGGATCTGAACGCAGTTCGTCTGGCTTTAATTAAACCTTCTACTCTTTCTATTATGCCATTTTGATTTCCATCCAAAAGAGGAATGAAAACACAGACCCTGAGAAGTCTAGTCACTCTGGTTTATATGACAGTGGAATCATGAATGAATGAGCATTTATTAAGTACCTACCTTTAGTACCAGTTCTAAAGCACTTGAGCTACCAAAAAAAAAAAAAAAAAAAAAAGCAAGGCAGTCCCTGGCCTTAAGGAGCTTACATTCTAGTAAAGGAGTCAAGAGGACCTGAATTCCAACATTGCCTCAGACACTTAATCAGAGCAGTGCTGGAAGATTTGTATTAAATGATGTAGAGGAAAGTTAAGTTGAACCAGGAAAATGATCCACATTGTTTGAGGAAAACAACACTCAAGAGTGCCAGGGGAGAACTCAATGACTAATCTCAATTCCAGAGAACTCACCATGAGTGAAATATGCCCTTCTCTCTCTTGGTGGAAAGATGGCAGACTCTTAGTAGGGAATGCAATACATGCTATTAAAAAAACCCCAGTCCATGTGCTGGTTTCTTCTGGTAACATTAACTTGTTACTACAAGGCTGGGTTCTATTGGAGCAGGTATTTTTAATAGGGGGTCGATAAACTTGATTTTTCAACAGTGCCCAGTGCCTGGCACATAGCAGTCACTTAATACATGTGGGACTGATTCTATATTTCAATCTAACTGGCTTCCTTTGTAATCCTAGATACTTTATTTTGTGTGTTTTAAAAAGGGACTCTGAGAAGGGACCACAGATTTCATTTACCAGATGGACAAAGGGATCCCTTTCTTGGGAGATGAAACTGGGGAAAGGACAGTAACCTTACAAAAAACATCAAAAAATGTTAAATAACCCTAATAACAAAAATCAAGCATCAAGCTGTATATTCTGTACACAAAAATACAAAATTCCAGAACACAGGTCTACAAATGTAATCCGGAAACTAAAGTTCAGCAAGGATGAAACAGTACCCAAGAGAAGTAGGGAAAAGATCAATCTGTGGCTACCAGGTCTTTCCCTGGAGAGCTCCACTCCCTGGGATTCGGAGTAGCCATTTGCATGCCTACAGTCCTGAGACCTACTTTAGACTCCCACGGAGTTAATACCCAGTATTACTTCTAGTATAACTCCTGGCAGCCAACCTTCAATTTCCGAAGGGTAAAGATCCCAATTGGCAAACTAAGGATCTTTGCTTGACAAAAAATTAAGTCACCATTAAAGGAATGCTACATTAACAGTCTTTTCATTAATAGGCTTACAACCTGCAAATCAGATTAGCCAGTCCCAACCTCAGACAGTGACTCTGTATCTGAAAACCATATGGTACAAAGAAGAGAGATCTGTGAGGTGAGAGATGGGTTGGCTGGAATTTGCTTTATACTTGAAACCTAAGCCATATGGTGAAGGATTTCCTAGATGGCTGGTGTGACGAACCAGTTGTTTTAGATACAAAGGCACTGTAACATTTCAAGGAGAAGGGAGCGAGGGAGGGAAAGAAGCCAATTAGTTTCCATTTAGAGCACAAATGTGGACATACTTTTACAAAAATATCACCATGACCTTATTGTATGACAAGAAATTTCGCATGAAAATAAATGTGTAATTTCTAACACCAGAACAATCTGTTCCTTTGAGATTGGCTCTTCTACGAAACCAAAAAAAGTTAAAATTTCTTTCCTAATAAAAAAGATAGGCTAGTACATTTTTTTAACTTCAGAAACTCTGTGTTAAGTTTTGCTGGAGGAGATAACCAATTTGTGCCTTGAACTCATTGGTTAGGAGATGCCTGTGGACATCCAGGAGGACACATCCAGTAGGAAACTGAGGAAGAGGGCCTGGAGCCCAGGCCAGGGGGAATAAGGACTAAATATGTAGAGATGGCAATCATCTACATGCACATGCAACTGAAGGTGGTGAACTCCCACAGGGGATGAGCTTCCTTGGGACTTTGGACTGTCTACCCTTCCACTCTCACTTTGTGATGCCACTAACAGAGAGAGCGCCCCAAGAGATGCACACAGCGGAAAGACGGAACCAAACTCCCTTAGTCCTAGCAAGACCAGGCCAGATGAGCCCTCCAGCACTTACCTGGCAGAAGGCACTGGGCCCAGCTCTGAAAACCATGAAAATAGGCATAAGCCAAGTCACATCCCAGTGAAAGAGGGATGTTCTGGTTAAGAACCAAATGGCATCCCACATCTGAGTGAGGAAACTGAGAGCCCCAACCAACCCTTTTTAAATGAAAATTCTTAGCCAAACCATGCTCTTCCCTGGGGGAATAAAAACTGCCGGTGGACACCTTTCTAAAAGGTGTCCTGTAAGAGCTGAGGACACATCAAAAGCATTCGAGTTTTTAATAAGAAAAGCACGACTTGACTGTTGCCACTTCTCAGATTCTCTCTCCCGCTCCAGTGAGAATGCTGTTTGCCTAGGTTGCGATGAAGGACAAACTTTTCGTTCCAGTCATCTTCTGGGTCTGCATTCTTCACAGTCTAAGAAAAGGGAGCTTTCCAAAACCTCTGCTGCTCCCCGTGAATCAAGAGAAGGTGAGTAACTCCCAGAACAGAGGAAAGATACATTCAGGGGTTCTCCCAGTAATGCTGAACAGGGAGGGAAGGAGAGGGGAACAAGCATTTACTAAGCACCTACTGTGTGCCAGGCATCATGACAAATGACTTACAAGCATACTCTGACTTGGGGTTCAAACCCCAGCTCTGCCATTTACTTCTGATGTGACTCTGAGCCAGTCATCACTTAAACCTCCCATACCTCAGTTTCCTCTTGTGTAAAATGACAAGAATGGGACAGATGGCCACCAGGGTGTAGGTCTAGGATGCTTTGAACTCTCTCATTTTTCTTAAGCTCTCAAAATGGACTAGAAGAGTAGTAAAGCCGCAGCCAAAGGACATGCCACCCAGCACTGCCAATCACAGACACCACTCCCAGAACTGGCAAAACAGGAACCTCCTAAAAAGAAATGCCATGATCTCAAGGTCAGAGAGAGGCCTCAGGATCTGTCTACAAACAATGCTGACAGAAAGGCCAACCTCTTCTGGAAGCCTTCCACGAAGGGGGACTCCTGCCTCCAGAGGCCCCACTGCACCTGGGAACAGCACTGCTTGCTAGGAATTCCCCTGGCATCAAGTCTAAACTGGCTCTTTGTTAACTTGTACCTGTTGCTCCTCTTACTGAAAGAAGAGAGAGGAAGGGAAGGAGGGAGGAAGAGGGGAAAGGAGAGGCAGAGATTACAGGTCACTTCCTGCAACACTGTGCCAGCCCACTGAGCATGTTACAGGATAGAAAGGGTAGAAGTGGGGGTCCTGGACTTTGAAGAAGTAGAGTCGTTCCCTCAGGCATTTATTCAATCAGGTGAGGCCCTCAAAAAGAGAGCACCATTTTCTGCAACATCTGCAATGTCGTACTAGCCGGGCAAGCATGTTACAGGACAGGAGCAGAGCAAAGGATCTGTTCACTCATGTATGGATTGAATAGCCATATCCAGCCTTCGAGTCATGGATAATTTTCCTCTTCTTTACTAAATAAAGGTATATCTGGGCAACTCAGGGTTGTACTACCCAAGCACAAACCTAGAACAACAAAAGGCAATAGGAACATCCATAATCTCACCAGGCTTTCTAGATTACTTTTTGAAATTTAATTAATTTTTTTTCAGTTTCCAACAATCACTTCCGTAAGTCTTAGATTTTCTCCTCCTCTCTTCTCCCTCTTCCTCAATACAGTCTTATATGGGCTCTGCACGTACATTCCCATTAAACACATTTTCACATTAGTCATGTCGTATAGAAGAATTAAAACCAATGGGAGAAACCATGAGAAAACCAAAACAAAACGTAATACAAGAGAAAACGGTCTGCTTCATTCTGCATTCCTATTCCATAGCTCTTTCTCTGGATGTGGATGGCACTTTGCCTCAAGAGTCCTTTGGGAATGTTTTAGGTCCTTACGTTGCTGTGCTTGTTGCTGTGTACAAAGTTCTCCTGCTTCTGCTCCTTTCGCTCAGCATCAGTTCATATAAGTCTTTCCAGGCCTCTCTGAAGTTTTCCTGTTCATCATTTCTTATAACACAATAACATTCCATTACATCCATATACCACAACTTGTTCTGCCATTCCCCAACTGATGGGCATCCCCTTGATTTCCAGTTCTTGGTCACCACAAGGAGAGCTGCTATAAATATTTTTGTGTATGTGGCAGCCTTTTCCATTTTTATGATCTCTTAGGGATACAGCCCTAGAAATGGTCCTGCTGGGCCAAAGGGTATGCACATTTTTGTAACCCTTTGGACATACTCCCAAATTGCTCTCCAGAATAGTTGGATCAGCTCACAGATCCACCAACAATGAATGACTGTTCCAACTCTCCCACATCTTCTCCAACATAATATGAATGTAATGGCATACTCTTGTGCTACAAGAAATGATGAACAGGAAAACTTCAGAGAGGCCTGGAAAGACTTATATGCACTGATGCTGAGCAAAAGGAGCAGAAGCAGGAGAACTTTGTAGACAGCAACAATCACAGTGTGCAGGGAATTTTTCTGGTAGACTTAGTACTTCGCTGCAATGCAAGGACTTAAATAATTTCCAATGGTCTCTTCAGGCAAAATGCCTTCCACATTCAGGGAAAGAACTAGGGAATTCGATCGCAGAATGAAGCAGACCATTTTCTTTTGTATGATGTTTTGGTTTGTTTTATGATTTCTCCCACTCATTTTAATTCTTCTATGCAACATGACTAAGGTGAAATGTATTTAATAGGAATGTATGAGTAGAACCTATATAAAACTGTATGCTGTCCCAGGGAGGGAGTGAAGAGGTAAGGTGGAAAGGAGGGGGAATATCTAAGATATATAAAAGTTATTCTAGAACCCCAAAAACAAAATAATTTTATTTTATTTTATTTTTTTTTATTGTTTAGTATTGTTGTTGCAACTAGGAAAGAAGACATACAGTTAATGAGGAATAGAAAGTCATCTGGCCCTACAGGAGAAAAGAGAAGATAGAGACAAGGGAAGGGAGGGATGACAGAAGAGAGGGCAGATTGGAGATAGGGAAAATTAGATTGCTTGGGGTATTGGGGTGGGGGGAGGGGAGAAAAGGGGAGAAAATTTGGAACCCAAAAATTTGTGAAAATGAATGTAAAAAGCTAAATAAATAAATAAATAAACCAAAAAAAAAATAATAATTTTAAAAAAAACATTTATCATCTTCCTGTCTTGTCATGTTAGCCAATCTGATAGGTGTGATGGTTCCCCTTAGAGTTGTTTGGATTTGCATCTCTCTAATCAATGGTGATTTAGAGCACTTTTTCATATGACCATACATAGCTTTAATTTCTTCCTCTGAAAACTCCCTGTTCATATCCTTTGACCATTTATCCACTGGGGAATGACTTGTATTCTTGTACATTTGACTCAATTCTCTATATATTTTAGAAATGAGACCTTTATCACAGATATTAGTTGCAAAAATTCTTCCCCAGTTTTCTGCATCCCTCCTAATCTTGGTTGCATTGGCTTTGTTTGTGCAAAAACTTTTCGATTTAATGTAATCAAAATTATCCATTTTGCACTTTATGATGTTTTTACCTCTTGTTTAGTCAAAAATTTCTCCATAAATCTGACAAATACACTATTCCTTGTTCCACTAATTTGTTTATAGTATCAGTCTTTATACCTAGATCATGTACCCATTTGGACTTTATTCTTGTGTACCATGTCTGGCATTGGTCTATGCCCAGTTTCTGCCACAGTTATCCAGTTTTCCCAGAAATTTTTGTTGAAGAGTGACTTCTTATCCCAGAAGCTGGGGTCTTTGGGTTTATCAAACTGAAGATTGCTATATTCATTGACTACTGTGCCTCGAGTACCTAACCTGGTCTACCCCTCTGTTTCTTAGCCAGTACCAAGTGGTTTTGATAACTACTGCTTTATAACACAATTGGAGATCTGCTAGGGCTAGGCCACCTTCCCTAGCATTTCTTTTCATTAGTTCCCTTGATATTCTGAAACTTTTGTGCTTTCAGATGAATTCTGATATTATTTTATCCAGCTCTAGAAAATAATTATCTGATAGTCTGATTGGTATGGCACTGAATAAGTAAATTAATTTAGGTAGAATTGTCATTTTCATTATATTGGCTCGGCCTACCCACGAGCAACTGACATTTTTCCACTTACTTAGATCTGACTTTATTTGTGCAAAAATGTTTTGTAATTGTGTTCATATAGTCCCTGGGTTTGTTTTGGCAGGTAGACTCCCAGATATTTTATAGTGTCTACCGTAGCTTTAAATGGGATTTCTCTTTCTATTTCTTGCTGTTGGGCTTTGTTAGTAATATACAGAAATGCAGATGATTTATGTGGGTTTATTTTGTAACCTGCAACTTTGCCAAAGTTGTTTATTATTTCAAGTAGTTTTTTACTTGATTCTCTAGGAATCTCTAAGTATATCATCATATCGTCCACAAAGAGTGACAACTTATTCTCTTCTTTTCCTATTCTAATGCCTTCAATTTCCCTTTCTTCTCTTATTGCTAAACTAACATTTCTAATACCATACTAAATAACAGTGGTGATAATGGATATCCTTATTTCACCCCAGATCTTACTGAAAATGCATCTACCTTCTCCCCATTGTATATAATGCTTGCTGAAGGTTTTAGGTAGATACCACTTATTATTTTAAGGAAGGCTCCATTTATTCCTATGCTCTCCAGTGTTTTCAATAGGAATGGGTGTTGTATTTTGTCAAAAGCTTTTTCTGCATCTATTGAGATAATGATATAGTTTCTGTTAGTTTTGTTGTTGATATGATCAATAATGCTGATAGTTTTTCTAATATTGAACCAGCCCTGAATTCATGGTATAAATCCTATCTGATCATAACATAATTATTCCAGTGATAAGTTGCTGTAATCTATTTGCTAATATCTTATTTAAATTTTTGCATCTATATTCATTTGGGAAATTGGTCTATAATTTTTCTTTTTTTGTTTTGGCTCTTCCCAGTTTAGGTATCAGAACCATATTTGTACCATAAAAAGAATTTGGTAGGACTCCACCAATTTTCCCAAATAGTCTATCTAGTATTGGAATTAACTGTTCTTTAAATGTTTGATCTAGACTGCTTTTTAAACAACATTATCTCTAACTGGAAACAAAGTGGGGCACGCATCAATGGGAGAAATGACTGCCCAAACCACAGCATGTGAACAGAAAAGAGCCTGGATATGTCACTTTTCCTCTCTAGTTCTATCTCCTCACCTGTAAAGTGAACAGGGTTGTGCAAGATCAGGCATTCTTAACATGGGGTCAAAGATCCCAGACATCCATGAGCTTGGATGGGAAAAGTTACTGGTTTTGTTCATCCTTCATTTGTGCAGACTGGTAAAGGGATCTCAGCAAAAATAAAGGCCTAAAAGGCCTTTTCTGGCTCCCTCTTTTCTTCAAGAGTTTTACTGATACTTTCAAGACTGATGTCTTATTTCCAGATATGCCATGTCTGAGTATGCAGTTCTCAGTCCCCAGGGTCCCCCCTCTCTCTAGAAAAATGAGGAAGGTCCATTTCCTCATTTTTTCTGGGGGGCCAAAATTGGACAACATTTAGTCTATCTCACTTCTCATTGACATCTTGGGCCTTCTCTTTCCCTTTAGCTCATATCAGTTTTATCCCATTCGCTGAATTTCACACCTCTGTGTTTCTTTCAGCTCAATACCTTTGCAGTACATTCATATGCTGGAACCTCACAGCCCAGAGCATCAAATGTCTCTCCATCCCTTTCTGGAAAAGACTTCTCTGGACAGACATGGATGAGCCAAAAAGACAAGTTGGGGGCTGCTAGGATTTATCTTCATCCCTTGCCTTCTCTCCTCGAAGAAGGAAGGACAAACTGTCCAGTGCTTCCAAGAAAGAGGTGAGCTCCTCTGGCAGAGAAAGGAATTGGGTCTAATACAAGGTTTCTTAGGGACACTTCTGTAAATGGTTATAGTCTGATGCTATTTGGGAGGAAAAGGAAAGCCAGGGAATGGCAAGGCACAAACACTTTACAAAAACGAGGTGCATTTCCACATCTAATGATACATGACCCTCAGAGCCTTGGGCCCTGGCATCCCTGGGTCTCAGGCAGTATCAATAACCTGAGAACCAAGTGGTCTTAGATACCCACAAAATCTTTGTCTTCCCCTACTGCCCTCCCCCACACACAGAACCCATGACCAGATCTGTCTCAGTCTTGTTGTACATATTCTCTCCCTCTATAGAATATAAGCTATTGGAGGGCACAGATTGTCTTATTTTTGCCTCTGTAGTCTCCAGCACTTGGCACCCAGCCTGGCATACAGGAGGCACTTGGAAAGTAACACTAGAATGTAAGCTAAGCAGGGACTGTTTTCATCTTGGTATCCCATCTGTATACAATCGTCTGTCCCGTCACCTCATCAGACCATGCAGACCCATTTGCATACAGTTGTCTGCCCATCGCCTCCTCGGATCATGTGGATCTCATCTGTATACAGTCACCTGCCCATCACCGCATCAGATGGTGAGCTCCCTGAGGTCTGTATCCTCTGTACCCTCACTGCCCGGCCCATAGCAGGCCCTCCATAAATGCACTGCCTGGTACACGGTAGTGTTTCATACAAGAAGCCTGCTGATTGACTGGTCCCAAAGGAGCTGAGCTTAGAGACCTCTTGGTCCCAGAAGCACAATTCTTCTTATAGAGACAGGGGCTGAGGTCACTCACGATGTCTCCTGACACCGTGGCTGTCAGTCAGTTTTGCCCAATTGTTTTTCTTTGCTGTAAGATAAGGTTGTGGGGAGATGAATACACACGCACACACACGCATGCACACAGGAAATTACTGTGGCATACAACAAGACAAAAGACATTAATAAACTTCTTAAAAGATGAACAATGTTTTAAGGCAGAAGAAGATGAAGGATAGAGGCTGTAGATGGGCAGGGGAAATGAGAGATACAGAGATGAGCGAGAAGGCGGTGGAGGCGGCCAGCAGCCAGGGAGCTGCGCGTGGGAGCGCTGGGGAATGTTTCTAAGGATTTCAAGACCTTATCAGGTTTCCAGTTTACTTCTCCTGGATCCAGCCCAGTAACCAGTTGCCTTAGTAACCAGAACTCCCAACTGTGGTAATGATGTTACACTGCTTGCTAAATAACAAACATCACAAAGAAACACAAATCCAGCTCATTCTGAAATACTAATGGCTCCCCCATTCCCCAGAGCGAGCAACCAGCAGATGACGGGCCGACCCCAGAAGGGTCCGGTCATGGAAGGAAGACTGGTGTAGGACACACAGCGGTAGCAAAGTTTCTCCTTCTAAGGAGAGAACAGAGAACTGTCTCCAGATTAACTAAGGCTGGGTTATAATTAGAGAAACCATACAGCACCAAGTGAATGCCTAGATGCCACAAGGCTGGGGCAGAGACGGCATCCAACCACCTGTGAGCTCTGTCCTCTCCAATAGGGCCTGTATGACTGCTTCAAGTATGTCGAACACGCTGGCCCATAAATCGCCCTGAGAACCTCACAAGGTAATTAGAAAGCACAGAGGTCATGACAAATGCCCTCACAGTTGAATAAACAAGGAGACCATCCCTTCTCTGCCAGAAGGCAGGTCACACATCACCTCCGCCTCCTCTCACAGGAGGCAGGAGTGAGCTGCCTGGCTTCAAACGTTCACTGGCTGTGGGGTGGGAGGGAAAGCTTTATAAAAACAACAGGACAACAGCTCTCTGCGTCCATCTTGAAATCCAAGCAAACTATATTTTGTCAGGAGTATCCTCCTTTTGTCAATCAACGTTTATGAAGCATGATGGGAATTCGTGCAGCTTACACCGCAGAGGGCAAGACAATGTGGATGGGGGATGCTAAAAATAAAAGCTGTCTTCCCTCAAATAAAAAGCCAAATCCTCCTCTTCATAAACCTTAATTACAACCAATTCTTTACAAGGGTGGGACCTCGGAAATAATAGTGAAATCTGGCAGAAAGATCCTCATTTCACAGATGAGGGAATGGAAGGCAGACAGATGAAGTGTCTGAGGCAGGTCTTCCTGACTCCAGGTCCACACACTGAGCTGTCTGCTGAAGGAGCGGGGGGAAAGAGGAGGGCATGGGGGCAAGTCACTTCAGGCCAGTTTAAGTTGTACATCACAGTTCAGTGATATTCTCCCATGACAGTTTATCAGTATGTATGTAGCACACCTGTGTGTATGTATGGAACATGTATGTGTGCAAGCATGTGTGTGCGTGTGCAATATGTGTGTCTGGGGACTGGGGTACAAAGAAGGCCAACTTCTCAAGAGTTCCTTAAGTTATATGAGTTTACACAAGGCCACAAGGAATCTGAAGCCAGATCCTCTGACCACAAATCTAGGGCTCATTCCATGGTCTTCTGAAGTCTTAAACTAGATGTCACCTAGCTGTTGTTTTTTACAGATGATGAAATTGAGGTCAAGGGAGAAAGAAGAGCTTAACCAAAGCAGCCTGAGGTTAGTGATGGAATGGCTGGGGGCCAATCTGGACATGAATAAGAGGGGTTTCAGTTCCACTCTAAATCTCAATTTCTCCTGTTTTCCTGTCCCATCCCCAAGACCCAGAGGTGTCAGAGGAGCTTGGAAAATCATACCCTGGGCAGCCCCTCATCTAACATGGCCAGATCCAGCCCACCTACCCAAACCTGGGAGAGAGAGGAACCAGACTAGCCTCCACCTTTTAGTAAAGCACCATCTATACATTGAAGTTTTTCAACTGAAAAGAAATAAACTCCAAGAAGATTCAGATGAGTGTGAAAGCACAGAACATGATGAAGGATGGACCTTGGGAGGAATGTTAGGAAGAAACAGTATTCAGCCCTTGGAGCTGAAGAATGAAGATTGCCTGGGCAGATAATGAACACCCCAACGGATAAAACAGGATAGTGACCAAGGTTTCTAAAACTCAGAAGAGGAATTCCTCTTGACTGTAAAGAAGGATTCCTGCACAAAAAGGCTCTCAAACCATCAAATAAATTTGCTTTTAAAAAAAAAAGAAAGAAAAAGAAAAGAAACCCCTGGAAGAAGCCCTTTGTGCAGACATCTCCAGGACCAGGACTCCAATGTGTATTTATCTCAGATGGTGTAAGTGCCAGAGGAAGAGTCACCCAGCCTCTCCTGCTGCTTAATCCCCACTTAAGTCTTTCAACAAGTTCCATTAACCACTGGGGCTACCAGCATTTAGGGGCATTGCTTTGAATCAATACCTCCATGGACCTTTAAACAGCTGGGATAACTGTCCAGAGCTGGGCCATAAAGGAATCTGTCACTTAGCACCCTCTCCTGGAGCCAAGATACTTATGTAGCTAAATCTTGAGTTCTCCTTGGGCCCAAGATAGGCAAAACACAAAGAAATGATTCACAACAGAAGACCATCTTCCAAGCAGGATTCTCAGAATCCTCCCCAGGGATGGCACACTGTTCAGCCCACACAAAGTGCTCCACCTAAAACTGGAGAGGGGGCTACTCCCACCCTGTTCCCTGGAAATAAGAGCAGTAAGCAGCAGAACGGGCTGCTCCCTCAGTAACA